>JAVTVY010049394.1:0-24583 GCA_036873755.1 Hanleya hanleyi
CAGTTCCTCTCGTCTTAAACTTGCCTCAGGTTTTGGTCGGAGTTGCAGGATACTTTGCCAGCATGTAGGATGAGCTTTGATTTAGCATCTTCAGCTCCCGGCATTGTTGCTAGCTTATTCTTCCCCTCCTGGACGGACTTGTTCATCTAGGCGGTCTCCTGTCGGATAAACTCATCGCATATAGCTTTGAGTTTCTCTTGGGCCAGCGTCAGGAGTTCCTTGTGTAGAGCGTCAATATTCGGGCTAATGGCATCAGAAGTGTATTCCGATTCACCTAGGGATGGTGAAATGCCGATTCGGATAAAGCTAGGGGCATTGTTTGTTTCTTAAGACCGTTTAATAACTTCTCGGATAGTCCGTATAGGTTGGCGACGTCTCTCAATAGCCTTAATAGAGTCTATAGTAGATTCTATAATGCTTTCACATGCCATATTTTTTGTTGGCTCTGTGCGATTGGGCTCCTGATATTCCGGCGAGAAACTTCCAAATATCTCTCGTTCCTACGGGGAAATCTCCATGGTTTGAAATCTAGAGCGGATAGACTGGACAGAAGTGTTGGACTGGTTCTTGAGTAACCCGCTGAAGTGAGTGGAAGGCATATTGTAAAATTATTGATTGAAATTGTAGTTTAAGGGCCGCTTCCCATTCGGATTTCGCGGCCCATCAACTCAATGTTTTATTTGAATTTCGCGGTACATTACTTTGTTTATTGAATATCTTTTCCAGCGCTAAATATATAAATAAATAAATAAATAAATAATAAATAACAATGAGAGATTAGTAGGAGATATAAATAGAAGTAAATAAGAATCGCTATATGTACAAGTTCGTAAGTCTCTTTTTGGTTTTTGGTTAAGTTATACTGGTAAATATGAGTTCACTGTAATCGTGTGTATTATTCCTTTGTCTTGGTACCCCTTTGTACGCACAAAGCCGTCCAGAAAAAACTGGGAGAACCATGGGCGTGTTCAGGATTTTTCGGATCGACTTCACTAACGACGCCCTTGGGAACAGGGTGGGTTCTTACAGAAATGTGTGCCTGTAACAATTGCTTGGAGTGTGTATTGGGGCACAGGACGGCAGGTCTACGTCCTATATTGCGTGAAAGTCAAAGGATCAAAGGGGGCGGAGTCTTTTTCCCAGTTTTTCTTTAAATATTCATATTCACTTTTATCTTCAAAATTTTTGTGGCATGGGTGATTATCGCCCTTAGCTCTGGTTTTTCCTGCATATTTCAGGGACAGTTCCTCTCGTCTTAAATGAAGAGGTTTCTCATTGGTTTCTATTTGAAGACTACATAGGGCGGTTCCCTTGAAGGCCCCAGTAGCTATTTTTAGAGCAGAATATTGAATGCTGTCTATTCTTTTTAGTTGTGTCTTACATGCTGATTGGTAGGCGATGGACCCGTAATCTATTTTTGACCTAATGAGAGTTTGGTATAATTTTATCAAACTATATTTACTCGCTCCCCAGTTTGTCCCAGACACACACCTCATGAGGTTCAGGTCTTTATTGCACCGAAGAACTAGTTGATCAATGTGGTCTTTCCATGTGAGTTTTCTGTCAAAGATCATACCAAGATATTTAACACTATTTTTGAATTCAATTTTCTGACCTCCTAGTGTTAGTTTAACGTCAATGTGTTTATTGTTTGAGAATATAATACCCGTTGTTTTGAGAGCGGAAAATTTGAAGCCCCATTTATCCGCCCAGCCGCTAATTGTATCTAGTGTTTTTTGCATTATACTTGTAAGTTTTTTGATGGAACGTGCGGTTTTCCAGAGGGCAGAATCGTCAGCAAATAGGGACTGTTCTACTTCTGGATGTTTCGTGTCAATTTCATCGGCTAGGCCATTGATGAGGACGTTAAAAAGGGTGGGGCTAATGACGCTTCCCTGAGGGATACCGTTGTCTAGTTGATAGTCGGTGGATAGGGTGTTTCCCAGGCGAACTTTAAAATTTCTGTTGTTTAGGAAGTTTTTTATCCAGTGTTGCATTCTTCCCTTAATCCCAAGTTTGCTTAATTGAATAATTATGCCGTCCTGCCATACAAGGTCAAATGCTTTTTCTATGTCTAGGAAGATACCTAGTGTGTACTGATGTTTGGCATTCCCCTTTTTATTGAGTGTTGTAATCTGGCTATATGGTCTAATGTACTTCTGTTCTTACGAAAGCCGCTTTGGGTTTTGTTTAATAAGTTGTTGTTTTCCATATGAAATTCCAGTCTATTCTTTACCATGGTTTCCGTTATTTTGCATAGATTTGAAGTGAGAGAGATTGGGCGGTAAGAGTTGCTGTCTGATGGATCTTTACCTGGTTTTGGGATTGGGATAACGATGGATGTTTTCCATTTACTTGGAAGTTGTTTGGTCTGCCAGCTGACATTAATTAGTTTCAAAATTAGTTTCTTTGTTTTATTTGGTAGGTGTTTAAGGATAGTGTATCCTAGTTTGTCTTCACCAGGTGAGCTCTCTTTTTTACAGTGTATAGCTTTGCGGTATTCATTAATGTTGAAGTCTGCATTGAGATAGTTTTCTAAATGATCGTCCAAATCGTTTTCTATCGTTGTTTCTTCCTTAATTTTTCTGAATTCTGGTTTCAGGTTGCTATCGCTACTGTTTGAAGCGAAAGATTCGGCGAGGTGTTCTGCCTTTTCTTTGTTCGTTTTTTTAGTTTTGTTCAACTACAAACAACAGTGGGAGAAACCAGCCAGCCAGAGCTAAGTTTTGAATTCAATCTTTGTACCTAGACTAATATTTTGTATCACTAAAGTCACCCCTTACCAAATAACAACTAGTCCTGATCTAAACAAAAACAAATCAAACAATGGAAGCCTCCCAATCCACCGTAAAAACGACTAAAACGAAACTCTCAGAAATCAACACTGATCAAACCCCACCTCACAAAAAACACGCACCCTGTCCCAAATCCCCAAGTAGTCTAGCAAATTTTATCGCCATCATTCATAGTTTAACTCAACTGAGAGCATGTAAATTCCCAAAGGCCAAGGTAGCAAACGATCTCAAAAAATGTGCTGGTGACGTACATCAAATCTTTGAACTTCCGGGTGGCGATCTGAAAGTCCACTGCAAATCACAAACTCAGTACGACAAATTACTACGTTTAGACCTGCTAGCAGATAAACCTGTCTCGGTAAAACAATTCATACAGCGTAGAGAGCAATACAAAGGAGTAATTTATGGAATTGACCTCAGTGTCAAACTAGAAGACATTTTCCCCATTCTCTCAAAACAAAACGTAGTATATGCCAAAAGAATGCAAAAGAACAAACAGGAAACGACAAGCATTATGCTAGTATTCAAAGGATCAAAATTACCGGAAACTGTCCGGCGATGCTTCGTAACATTATAGTTAAACCTTTTTTTGACACACCAAAAAGATGCCACAACTGTCAGAAATATGGTGGTCATATAGCTAGATTTTGTAAATCCCAAGTTGTATGTGTGAAATGCTCTGGAAATCATAATTACGAAGAATGTACTGAAACTAAAGTAACATGTGTAAACTGCAAAGGCAACCATTCAGCGGCCTACAAAGGTTGTATAGCTTTCAAAGAGGCAAAAAGAGTTGAATTCACCAAAGCAGAAAAAGGGATTTCTTACGCAGAAGCTGTAAAAGAAACCAGAATAAATAGAAAAATCAGTATAGAAATGACCACCGCTCTACACAAAGCAAAGGCAACTGAGACAATAGTCACAGCCGTGAACACAAACTCAGGTGATACAATGGAGACTGAAAACAATGAACAAGAAACGGAGACAAAGAACCTAACCAAGCTAGATCTGCTGGGCTTTATCAACATTGTGTTGAACTCAGTTATTAACCCCCTGCAACCTAAGCTTAATAAGACCGACATGATAGTAAAAATTGCGCGGGACTTCCTTAATTGGGAGTTTAGCTCCGACGAAATTATTAACTGGGGGAAAAAACCGAAATACGACAAGAAAACTTCCACACCCAAAGAAAAGTCTATCCCGGCCCTCAACATAACAACATAAGATAATCCACTTGCGAATGCATCAGTCACTAAATTAGGGATATAACTAATACAAAATTCAATAAAAATCAATTATCATTACTCCAATGGAATGCCCGAAGCATCGGGAAAAACGGGGGCAATCTTAAAGTCTTAGTAAATGAAATCAGCCCAGATATAATTTGTGTTCAGGAAACTTTTCTGAAGCCAGGAAAAAATAAATTTACAATAAACGGATATAAGCCGTATAGATCAGACAGACTTACAGGTGCACTAGGGGGAAACCTCATATTAATAAAAGAGGACCTGATTCACATAGAACTAGATAAAAGCCCTACCGGTGACGATCTCGAATGGCACGCTATTCAGGTCTTCTTCAATAACAAACCTATTAACATCATTAATTTATATGCCCCAGGAAGTCTAAAGAAAATCTCCCCAAAAGAACTGGACAACATCACAAAGAAATTTAACTCCCCTATTATTATATGCGGTGACTACAACACGTCATAACCCCATTTGGGACGACAATTGCACCAAGGCAGACGAAAAAGGCCAAGTAGTGGAAAAATGGCTTGACCAAAACAACCTATGCTATTTAAATAATGGCCACGGGACGCGAATAGACATGAACACCGGTAAACTATCGGCAATAGATTTAACTATCGTCTCCCCTAATCTAGCTGTTAAATCCGAATGGGAAGTGATTCCTGACACGCTTGACAGCGACCACTTCGCCATTCTGACGAATATTAGTATAAAACCGGACTCTGAAAGGACCGACGCCCCTCCAAAATTTCAATACTCCAAAGCCGACTGGAAAAGCTTCCAGAAAGACTGTCAAAGCCTAAATCATGACGAGATATTCAATTCCGATCCAGAGATGTTTAATGAAAACATTACAAATTCACTACTAAACATAGCACAAAAATATATTCCGATATCACAACAGCGCCACAACAAAAACCCGGTACCCTGGTGGAACCCTGAGTGTGCAAAGAATATTGCGGCCAAAAAGAAGCCACTTAGAAAATTCAAAAAAAGTAGGCTCCAAACTGATCACGCGAGCTACAAGGAACTCAAAATCATAGCTGAAAAAAGTGTCAAAGAAGCTAAATCCAAATGCTGGGAAGACTTTTGCAACACTATAGATACCAAAACCAATTCAAAAAAAGTATGGAACAAAATAAAAAATAGACAAGGAAAGTTAACAAACACAGTCCCTGTAAAATTAGTAGAGACTGGTTGGTTATATACCCATAGACGCAGGAAACAAGCCATCTCGCTTAGTAGGAGAGTGGCAGTGCATGTGGTGATTAGCAGCATGAAGTATGCTCAACTTTAACACCCTGGTGGGCAAATACAGTCTATTCCTTGACTTTCATTAGCAAATACAATAGATGCATTAGGTTTTAATTTGACCTTTTCTATTTGTTAGAAATCGGTCTAGAATAGGCATGAGATAGTATATGATTGTTGAGTAGAAGCTGTCAACCGTTATTGCGGTTAACAAAGGTAGGCATACCTAGGGTATTATACCTCCCGTTTTGTTGTAAACATATAGTAATAACAAAATCCATGGATGGTCTTACGTGTTATGAGTCTGAACACCCATTGAGGAAGTAGGGATCGAAAACAAACAAAGTAAGTTTTCAATTCACTTGTGAGGACATAATGGCAGAGCCACGTAATCAAGTGAGGAGGAAATGTCTATGAACACACCCACAACCTCGGGTGGTTCAGACTCGACACAGCCAGGAAATATGTTCAAAATTAATGTTTGCACACATATTTGCATATTATATATGCGTCCTTAACTATGTTTCGGGCTTATTCGGATATTACGTAGTGTATACAATATCTCACGCTAGCCCATCATCAGGAGTCTGCGTTAATAGAATCTATAGGGATTTAGCCGCTATCTCATATATGAGAGATAGTTTCTAAACTTAGTGTTTAAATTGAAATTTACTTTGCGTAAACTTGTGATTTTTTCAGCATTTCCTTAAGATTTCTACCTCTTCTGAATACTATTTGAGGTGCACAAGGAAAGACTTTAGCGGTCTCATGGTTGTCCGTGTGATTATATGCCAATGTTTATTCAGAATAGTTCTGATCATATAGGAGCCTGGATTATAAGTTGTAATAAAACGTATAGGTCTATGACTTGTATTGTTGCGAGATTTCAGTTTGCGTTTGAGCATTATATTTCTCGCAGAGAATTTCACTGATGAAGTCCCAGAGTTAATCTCCGATTCTTTGTATCCCTTCAGCATGAGCTTGGTTTTGAAGATTTCCGTTTTATTTTTGAAATCACTGTAGTTGTTACAGCTTCGTATATACCTAGTGGCTTCACCTTTTACAAAAGGATTTAAAGCAGAACGGAGGATGAGAAGACTCCCTATGAAGGTATTGAAAAGTCTCCGTAGCCTTAGTATGGCACTTAATGTCCAATACTGAGGTAGTTTGGAAGCGATCACCCTTGTATACTACAGTATCAAGGAAAGAAATATCCGTGTCGGACATTTCAAATGTGAACTTCAGAAGGGGATGGGCATTATTTGCCATATTAAAGAACTCAAGGATTTGCCATTTCGGCCCTCTGTACAGGACGAATCCATCATCCCTAAAGCGTTTGTGCATTAGGATATTCTCAGAATATTTAAAATTATCCAATAGGTTGTTAATATGCCTGTAGATGACAATATCACAAAGCTCTGGGCTCGGGGCGGCGCCTTGTGGTGCGCCCACTATTTGGCGGTAGAATTTATCGTTAAATGTAAATTCATTATTCCTCAGGATAAAATCCGCAATTTGAAGAATGAGATCAATAGATGGTATTTTCAAATCATAATCTAAATCACTATGTGATAAAAGGTCAGATCTGAGTGCTTCTCCTATTTCTTCAAAGTTGAGGTTTGTATACAGAGACGTAATGTCATACGTCACTAGAAGTACATCAGACGGAACGGTTAGTCGTTCAATTTCATTGATGAACTGTGTAGTATTAGAGAGGTATGTATTCTGTCTCCTGACGATAGGAAGTAAGAAATAATCCAGAAATTTCCCAATTTTTTGCCGTAGGGGAATTGCATTGTGAAATAATCGGTCTACCAGGTATCCTGATATCCGATGCGTCGAAAGGATCTGTAGGATCCGTATCGTTTAGAATGTGTTTCATTTTGTGGATTTTAGGCAAGAGGTATAGACGTGGGGTGGTTTTCTTCACAAAAGGATCATAGAGATACTTGAATGTGTTCATGTCTAAGGAATTCTCTTTAGACAAAAGACATACGAGATCTAGTGCCTTTCTATGCATTGATTTAGTATCAATACTGGCTATTTCTTCATAGTGAATTTTGTTGTATAGTTGGGAGTTGGCCTCCTCAATATAAGAATCATTATTCATGATTACCGTAGTGTTGTTCTTATCGGCTTTAGTAATAATCACTTGAAGATCATGCGAGCGTAACTTTATAAGTGATCGCCTTTCCCCATTGCTGAGGTTATCACCGTGCACATTTCCATTAAAATTGGAGAGTGACATTCTGCATGCAAATAGATAGTCTTCGACAGCGCCTGACGCTAATGGCGGTTTGAACTGAGACAGTGTATAGAACACCCGTTCTTTGTTTACTTTCTCGTATGGATGGTCAGAGAAATAGTCGATAAGCCGCATTCTGTGTTCGAATCGTCCGTAATCGGACATTATATTTTTCACAGAAATCTTTGTTTTAGGAACAAAGTGTAAACCTCGGGAGAGTAGAAGGATCTGATCGTCTGATAGTCTCAGATTCGACAAATTCCTTATATATGTCTTAGCTGTAGTCAGCTTTTTAACATATTCCTTCTTGCGACTGGTAACCTTGTGTAGTTTATGCTTGACGTTTTTAGACTTCTTTTTAGTCTCATTCTTGAAACGTCTAGCGGGCATTCTCTTAGTGAGAATTCGTCTCTGATGAATCAGCGTATAGAAATGCGTCAGTGTAACGTGCAGGATCTCCTGTAGAATGATATAATGGGTTTTTTGATTGAAATTGTAGTTTAAGGGCCGCTTCCCATTCGGATTTCGCGGCCCATCAACTCAATGTTTTATTTGAATTTCGCGGTACATTACTTTGTTTATTGAATATCTTTTCCAGCGCTAAATATATAAATAAATAAATAAATAAATAAATAATAAATAATAATGAGAGATTAGTAGGAGATATAAATAGCAGTAAATAAGAATCGCTATATGTACAAGTTCGTAAGTCTCTTTTTGGTTTTTGGTTAAGTTATACTGGTAAATATGAGTTTACTGTAATCGCGTGTATGATTCCTTTGTCTTGGTACCCCTTTGTACTCACAAAGCCGTCCAGAAAAAACTGGGAGAACCATGGCCGTCTTCAGGATTTTTCGGATCGACTTCACTAACGACGCCCTTGGGAACAGTGTGGGTTCTTCCAGAAATCTGTGCCTGTAACAATTGCTTGGAGTGTGTATTGGGGCTCAGGACGGCAGGTCTACGTCCTATATTACGTGAAAGTCAAAGGATCATATTCTGTGTTAAGGCGTCAGTTCGGTGTCATCTATGGGGTAGCGTGTCGGTGTGGTTTAGGATGTGATGTTCTGGTTCTGGAGGTTTCTTGTTGTGCGGCGATGTTGGTATTCTTGTGATCGTCATCCGTTTTCTGTTTTTAGTCTTGTTCAGCCCGTCTTTGGTCTTCGGTGTGCCGTGAGGTGCTGTTTAATAATTTTTGTCGTCATCAGTGTTCTGTTTGATGTCTGGTCTTGTTCGTCTGGGGTCTTCAGTGTGCTGTGCTGTGCTGTGCTGTGCTGTGTTGAGGCGCTAGTTCGGTGACATCTATGGGGTAGCGTGTCTGGCGTGGTATAGGGTCGAGTATTCTGGTTCTGGACGTTCTTATGGACCGACGATGATGACCTTCATCGTGTTCATCTCCATTTCTGAAAGTATAAGATGAAACAGTGTGTAGTATTCATTTTTGTGAGTGACATTATCTGTGTGCGTGGTTGTTTCTTGGACGTGTGCTAATGATTTATGTCCTTGGTTGTTGAATTGGTAGCGGCCTTTAGGTTTTAGAGACGAATGTGGTTACCGGCCCACACGGAACATGGTATCTCCGGTGCCCACATTGCCTATTTTATTGCGAAAGATAGATTTTTGCCCAATATTGTCGCAGGGATGTTGATTGGTCTTGGCCTCCGATTTTTGAGACTAATGTGGCAACCGGCCCACACGGAACATGGTATCTCCGGTGCCCACATTGCCTATTTTATTGCGAAAGAGAGATTTTTGGCCAATATTGTCGCAGGGATGTTGATTGGTCTTGGCCTCCGATTTTTGAGACTAATGTGGCAACCGGTCCACACGGAACATGGTATCTCCGGTACCCACATTGCCTAAATTTTATTCCAAAATTTTGGCCAATGCTGACATTGTTAGTTAGTGGTGCGCATGCACGGGGGTAGTGTTATATACTGGAATAATAGCCAGCAGTTTTGATAAAATCTATTAAGGACTTGAATACCTGTTTTCTAATGGGGGGCTTAGGGTTTAATATCGCTGGTAATGTTAAGGGAGTGTTGAATTTTTTAAATTCGTTTCTAAGTGTCTCGCGTTGTGGGTAGTGTTTAGGACACTCAAGTAGGACATGTTCTATTGTTTCTTCTACATTGTTGCATGCGGTACAGAGTGGTGAGGTGTTTCTCAGAAGCATGGACAGATGTGATTTAAGTCCGGTTTTGCCTAGTCTTAATCTTGTGATGATGCGGTCATCACGCTTATTGTTTAACTGGAATCCTTGGACTTGTCTTTTCTCTCCATCAAGAATCTTCTCAGATTCTGAGACTGAGACTTCCGGTGTCATGGCGGGATGCTCAAAATTTAGCTCGTGATTTTTTTTTCATGAAAACTGTTATATGGCCCAACCATCGTGGTTCAAATACTTATTTCGGTTGCTGGAATTGAAACATGGAATATGTAATTACGTTTTGGTGAAAATGTCCTGGAAATTGAGGAAGATTATGGACATTATGGCAACAGAACCAGACAATGAGGTGGCCAGATTGAAATAGTACAACAACAACATACAACACTGTACAACAACAACGTTCACAGATAGAGAATTTTGGTTATAAAGATTTATGGTTTGTCTCAAGTTGGTGGTATAAGTGGATGAACTGATAAATGGATTGTGTAGATATACTGTTGTAGAATTAACTTTTGAAAATTGAGAAAAGAACACTGATTGACAAATACGTGGCCAGGCCGAAATATTTCAACAACAACAACATACAGTGGTATCAGTGAGCATTATGAAAGGAGTCCGACAGGATAGAAGAAGGATGGATAAATCAAATAGTGGTGCTGGTAAGAACAATTCTGGGGCGAGTAGTAACAGTGAAGAAGAGGTGTGTGACAAATGCGAAAGGGCTGTTGGGGATGATGAGAGGGGACTCGCATGTGAAATTTGCAGTAGATGGTATCATGCTAAATGCCAAGTTATGCCAAATAACGTATACGACTACTTGAGGAAATCTGGACAAAATTTACATTGGTTTTGTGACAAGTGCAATGGAGCTGTGGGGAAGTTATATAACACTTTGAACAGTCTGGGAGTTCGACAGGACAGCTTGGAGAAAAAGTTTGACGAAATGAATAGTGAGATGAAGAGCAGTTTGGATAGCTTTGGTGAAAAGTTGGGGAGTTTTGAGCCAAGTGCAAATAGTGTGGCCAAAACTGTGAAAGAAGTAGAAGAGCGAGATAGAAGAAAACCGAACTTGATTATACATAAATTAGATGAGTTAGATTCAGAGGATCCAGCTGCTCGGAAGGAACATGATACTAACTTAGTAGCTTCAGTTATATCCCACTTGTTAGGACCAGAGGAAGTGGAAAGCCATAAGCCAAAGTCTGTGTCACGAATTGGAGCGAGAGTCACTGAAATTCAAAGACCAGTTAAGATTGTTTTTGAGAATGAAGATGTGAAAATGGATGTTTTGAGGGCATCGGGGAAGCTGAGGAAGGAGGACTGTCCATACAAGATTTATATGTCCAAGGATTTGACTGAAATAGAGCGAGAGGAGAACAGGAAACTGGTTCAAGAGATGAAGAGGCGAAAAGAAGGTGGTGAGGATGTGATGATAAGATCCGGAAGGATTGTTCATCGTACTTTTCGTCCACACTAGCAGTCTTCCACAAACTGTAAATAGTAACTTTGTACATAGTCGTGTAGATAGTGTTCCTTTACGAAGCTCGCTGAAAATTTTGTATGGGAATGTGGATAGTTTGCCGAACAAAAAAGCTGAATTGGAATCTTTGATAGCAGATATGGAACCAGATATAGTGGGACTTACAGAGGTTAAGCCTAAGCATTTTATTGGTGAGTTTGGAGTGGAGGAAATCAATTTGGAAGGATACCAGCCCTTTGTTGATGAGAAATCATTTAAAGGCAACGGCAGGGGTTCTGTCATATATGTACGGGATACAGTGAAAGCTGAGCTATATCATGGTCTTATGGACGACAACTTTGAAGAAGCAGTTTGGTGTACATTGCAGCTGAATAATAGTGACCAATTATTGTTGGGATGTATATATCGAAGCCCTAGCAGTGATGCAGGAAACAATGAGGATTTTTTGAATTTGTTTCATGAGGCAGCGAGTACGAACTGTTCGCATATTCTGATATTAGGTGACTTTAACTGTAGGGATATTGACTGGGATCTATTGACAGCAAATACACCTGAAAATCATGTAGAATGGAGGTTTCTGGAATCCGTCAAGGATTCTTCATTGTATCAGCAGGTGCCATTTTACACAAGATACAGAGATGGGCAGACACCAAGTAAACTAGATTTAGTGTTTACAAATGAGGAGAATATGGTACAAGATATTGAGCAGTACCCACCATTGGGTTTGAGTGATCATGTGATGATTGGATTTGACTTCGTCTGTTATCAGGAGATTTCTGCGGATGTTGGTGAGAGATATGTGTACTATAAGGCAGACATTAAAGGTATGAGAGGAGAGCTCGAACCAGTAGAGTGGACAGAGGAATTTGATGGTAAAACTGTACATGAGTGCTGGACTGTGTTTCAAGGCAAGTTGGATAATTTGAGGGAGAAGTATGTTCCCAGAAAATCAAGCAAGAAACGTATAAAAAAAGCACCGTGGGTGAACAAGTCTGCCCTGGATGCTGTTCGACTGAAGCGGAGACTTTGGAAACGTTACAAGAGGACCAACAGTGGTACTGATTATGAGAATTATAAGACCGCGAGGAATCAGGCAGCAAATGCATGCAAGAACTCACAGAGATTTTTTGAAAAGAGACTATCTGAGGAGGTTAAAGACAATCCCAAAAGTTTTTGGAAATATGTGGGGAGTAAGACGAAAGTGAAAAGTGGTGTGAGTGATTTGATGAAACTTGATGGAAACCTTACTACTACAAATACAGAGAAGGCAAATGTGCTGAATAGCTTCTTTGCATCAGTTTTCAAGGATGAAGACTTAAATAATGTACCTACCCCAGAAAGAAAATATGATGGCGACAAATTAGAAGGTGTGGAAATAACCGTGGATAAAGTGAGGAAGCAGTTAGAAGCACTATCCCCTGGGAAATCTTCCGGGCCAGATGAAATTCACCCATATATTTTGAAGGAGTTAGCAGATGTTCTGGCTTTTCCATTATGTGACATTTTCCAACGTTCCCTAAGAGAGGGTGAGCTACCAAGTGCATGGAAGTCTGCAAACATAACCGCCATTTTTAAGAAAGGAAAGAAGAACCAAGCAGGTAATTACAGACCAGTGAGCCTTACATGTATAGTCTGCAAAGTAATGGAGTCCATAATCAGGGATAGCATTATGGAGCATATGCAGGAAAACCAGCTATTTTCAGAAGAGCAACATGGATTTAGACCAGGAAGATCATGTGTGACAAATCTGTTGGAGGCGCTGGATGATTGGACAGATGCACTAGATCACGGTGATAGTGTGGATATACTGTATTTAGACTTTTGTAAAGCATTTGACACTGTCCCACATGAGCGACTGTTGGCCAAGGTGGAGTCTTATGGAATATCTGGGAATATCCTCAAGTGGCTGAGAGCCTTCTTAAATAACCGGAAACAACGGGTAGTAGTACATGGAGCAACATCTGAGTGGAGCAGTGTGCGTAGTGGTATTCCACAGGGCAGTGTGCTGGGCCCTATACTTTTTGTGATTTTCATCAATGATTTACCAGACATTCTGATAAGTTGCAGTAAGATATTTGCAGATGATACAAAGGTTTACAGGCCGGTAAACAGTACAGAGGATGCGGAATTATTACAGATAGATGCAAATTCGCTGTCTGACTGGTCAGAGGATTGGGAAGTTTATTTTAACCTTGAGAAGTGTTCTGTTATGCATGTCGGGAGCAAGAATCAAAGGTTCAACTATAAAATGAGAAAGGGTGGTGAAGAACATGAACTTAAAGAGACTGAAACAGAACGAGATTTAGGAGTTGTCGTCGACAACAAACTTAAGTTTAGTCCTCATACTATGCAAGCAGCGAAGAAAGCAAACCGAATATTGGGGATCATCAGAAGGACTTTCAAATTTATGGACAGAAATATGTTCCTTAAACTTTACAAGGCTTTAGTTCGCCCAAGATTGGAGTACGGAAATTGTGTTACCAGTCCCGAATATGAGAAAGACAAGGACGAGCTTGAGAGAGTACAGAGAAGAGCAACGAAATTAGTGGAGGAACTCTGCCATCTGACTTATTATGAGCGTTTGACCCAACTGAAACTGCCATCCCTCTTACACAGGAGATTACGAGGTGATCTGATTCAGCTGTTTAAGATTGTGAAGGGAATCGACCAAGTTAAGGCTGACAGATATTTGCAGTACGTTTCTCATGGCAGGACTAGGGGGCATCCATACAAGCTAAAAAAGTTCCACCATCGATTGAACATTCGCCAACATTTTTTCGGTAATAGGACAGTGAACCATTGGAACAATCTTCCGGAAGCGGTAGTAAATGCAGAATCAGTGCTCAGTTTCAAGAAGCGGCTAGACAGACACTTCTCAGCGACAACCGATATATATTTTTACAAAACAGGCTGGTAAACGTTATCGTAGCACATGTACACCTGGATTTTATTAATTTTTTTAAACACCCACCATGGCACCGTAGATAAGTTTCAGTTTAGTGAAGTTCAGAGGAGGCACAAGTTCCATGAGAACTTCGACCTCAATTCTGAGGTATCAAGGAGGTATCAAGGTATCTTATGTAACCATCGTCCACGTTCTTCTTCGTTCCATTCCTTTTGCCACTTGCTATCTATTTTGCGTCTAATGATAGTGTTGAGTTCCTTATATCCTAATCCTATTGGCACATCGTGTGTGGTTTTTGCAAGACTGTCTTTGGCAGTTTGGTCGGCTGCTTCGTTACCTCTGATGTTGACATGCGCGGGGACCCAAGCTAAAATGGCGTCTATACCCTCGTTGTGTATTTGTGTACAGATATATTCTATTTTGTGTAAGACATCAGGTCTACTGTCAGATATAGAATTTTCAATGGATGTTAGTCCACTAAGGGAATCGCTGAGTATCACAGCACGGATTGGTTTGTGCTCGATGATCCATTCGAGAGCCTTAATTATAGCAGTCAGTTCACTAGTGTATACAGACATATTGTCTGGAAGTTTGAAACCATTTTGTATGTTGAGCTCAGGTATAACAAAAGCTGATCCTGTGTTATTACTTGAGTTTTTCGATCCGTCTGTATAGATTTTTAAGTAATTTCCCCAGTTTTGGTTGATATATTCAAGGGTGGTGGCTCTAATAAAGTCTGGGTTGTCCTTCTTTGTGAGGTAGTCGTGTATACTTGTGTCCACGTGGGGCGACTCTAATTCCCAGGGTGGCCTACTGATTTTGTCTGTGTCGCAGATGTGTGCGATTGGTATTTCGTGTTCTTGGAATAGGTTATTTACGGTATAGCCGAGGGGGGCGGAGTCTTTTTCCCAGTTTTTCTTTAAATATTCATATTCACTTTTATCTTCAAACATTTTGTGGCATGGGTGATTATCGCCCTTAGCTCTAGTTTTTCCTGCATATTTCAGGGACAGTTCCTCTCGTCTTAAACGAAGAGGTTTCTCATTGGTTTCTATTTGAAGACTACATAAGGCGGTTCCCTTGAAGGCTCCAGTAGCTATTTTTAGAGCAGAATATTGGATGCTGTCTATTCTTTTTAGTTGTGTCTTACATGCTGATTGGTAGGCGATGGACCCGTAATCTATTTTTGACCTGATTAAGGTTTGGTATAATTTTATCAGACTATAATTACTCGCTCCCCAGTTTGTCCCAGACACACACCTCATGATGTTCAGGTCTTTATTGCACCGGAGGACTAGTTGGTCGATGTGGTCTTTCCATGTGAGTTTTCTGTCAAAGATCATACCTAGGTATTTAACACTATTTCTGAATTCAATTTTCTGACCTCCTAGTGTTAGTTTAACGTCAATGTGTTTATTGTTTGAAAATATAATGCCCGTTGTTTTTAGGGCGGAAAATTTGAAGCCCCATTTATCCGCCCAGCCGCTAATTGTATCTAGTGTATTTTGCATTATACCTGTCAATTTTTTTATGGAACGTGCAGTTTTCCAGAGGGCAGAATCGTCAGCAAATAGAAACTGTTCTACTTCCGGATGTTTCGTGTCAATTTCATTGGCTAGGCCATTGATGAGAATGTTAAAAAGGGTGGGGCTTATGACGCTTCCCTGAGGGGTACCGTTGTCTAATTCATTGTCGGTGGATAGGGTGTTTCCTATGCGAACTTTAAAATTTCTATTGTTTAGGAAGTTTTTTATCCAGTGTTGCATTCTTCCCTTAATTCCAAGTTTGCTTAATTGAATAATTATGCCGTCCTGCCATACAAGGTCAAATGCTTTTTCTATGTCTAGGAAGATACCTAGTATGTACTGATGTTTGGCATTCCCCTTTTTTATTGAGTGTTGTAATCTGGCTATATGGTCTAACGTACTTCTGTTCTTACGAAAGCCGCTTTGAGTTTTGTTTAATAAGTTGTTGTTTCCTATATGAAATTCCAGTCTATTCTTTACCATGGTTTCCATTATTTTGCATAGATTTGAAGTGAGAGAAATTGTGCGGTAAGAGTTGCTGTCGGATGGATCTTTATCTGGTTTTGGGATTGGGATAACGATGGATGTTTTCCATTTACTTGGAAGTTGTTTGGTCTGCCAGCTGACATTAATTAGTTTCAAAATTAGCTTCTGTGTTTTATTAGGTAGGTGTTTAAGGATCGTGTATCCTAGTTTGTCTTCACCAGGTGAGCTCTCTTTTTTACAGTGTATAGCTTTGCGGTATTCATTAATGTTGAAATCTGCATTGAGATAGTTTTCTAACTGATCGTCCAGATCGTTTTCTATCGTTGTCTCTTCCTTAATTTTTCTGAATTCTGGTTTCAGGTTCCTATCGCTACTGTTCGAAGCGAAAGATTCGGCGAGGTGTTCTGCCTTTTCTTTGTTCGTTTTTTTAGTTTTGTTCAGTACAGGGACTGTGTTTGTTAGCTTTCCTTGTATATTTTTTATTTTGTTCCATACTTTTTTTGAATTGGTTTTGGTATCTATAGTGTTGCAAAAGTCTTCCCAACATTTTGATTCAGCTTCTTTGACACTTTTCTCAGCTATAATTTTGAGTTCCGTGTAGTTCGCGTGATCACTTTGCAGCCTACTTTTTTGAATTTTCTAAGTGCCTTAGAAAGTTAAAAAAAGTAGGCTCCAAAGTGATCACGCGAACTACAAGGAACTCAAAATTATAGCTGAAAAAAGTGTCAAAGAAGCTAAATCAAAATGTTGGGAAGACTTTTTTAATGGGTGATTGATTGATTGATTGAAATTGTAGTTTAAGGACCGCTTCCCATATGGATTTCGCGGCCCATCAACTCAATGTTTTATTTAAATTTCACGGTACATTTCTTAGTTAATTTAAGATCTTTTGCAGCGCTAGATATTAAAATAAATAATTAAATAATGAATAACAATAACAATAACAATGAGGAAATATAAATACTAGTAGAGAAGAGTCGCTATGTACAAGTCGTTAAGTCTGTTATTGGTTTTTATACTGGAAAATATTTGTTATAATCGTGTGGATGATTCCTTTGTCTCGGTACCCCATAGTACGCACAAAGCCGTCCAGAAAAAACTGGGAGAACCAGGGCGTCTTCATGATTCTTCGAGACGACTTCCCTAACGACCCTGGGAACAGGGTGGGTCCTTCCAGAAATCTGTGCCTGTAACAATTGCTTGGAGTGTGTAGTGGGGTACAGAACGGCAGGTCTACGTCCTATATTGCGTGAAAGTCAAAGGATCATATTCTGTGTTGAGGCGTCAGTTCGGTAACATCTAAGGGGTAGCGTGTCCGGTGTGGTCTAGGGTCGAGTATTCTGATTCTGGGTGTTCTTTCTATGCGGCGTTGTCACTCAAGGCGCTGTTGATATTCCTGTAATCGTCATCCGTCTTCTGTTTCAGGTCTTGTCCAACTCGTCTGTGGTCTTCGGTGTGCCTGTATCATATGAAATAGAAGGTTTGTAGTCATTCTTGTTTTCTATTGTTTTTCGATGCAATAATTTGATATATCTTCCTCCCAACAACAGGCACGCCCCGACCGTCAGTCACATAATATGAATAGCAATATATAATTAAGTGAGTAAATAGATAAACAAATGAATAAATAACTAAACATTTCGATAGATTCAGTACTAGGTGAATACACAAATAAACGGCTCTGTATTATTTCTGTATGCATTATCGTTTGATGGCCATAAAGAATTTGTAGGACAATGAGATAGACGGCCCTCAGTATCAAGGTAACTCCGCCATCACCATTTCCTATATTTTATGCCGAGTACTGCTCGCTATATGCGATTTGGCCGTGCTAATGTTGTCATGAATTCAATTAGATTTGGCCATCGTTTATTTTGTAGGACAGTGGAACAGACGGCCCTCAGTATCAAGGTAACTCCGTTGTTGCCATGCCTATTTTATTTCTAAATGTGTCTGTGACATTTTGGCCGGATGTTATTTAATGGGTGCGTGAAGATATCTATTTTATGCTCAGCGGTAGGTAGAGGCTGTAGTTGATTGGATCATAATAGTGGCAGCTGATTGGTTCATATGCTGCGTAATGATTGGATAATTTTGGCGCAATTTAGAGCACGTACAATTATCAGAATCCCTTCAAGCTCATGTGTATGTTATACAGCTTTTAACTGCTGTCAGCTAGCTACATAGAGTAGAGAGATTAAAGCCAGTTAGGGTGCGATGAGTCAGAAAACCAGACTATGACTGAAATCATATAGATTACAGACTATTTGTCCTGTATAGGTGCATATAGTAGTCTATATTCGCCATATTTATAATGACAAATCATAAAGGAAACGAAACACATGTGATTGTGTGCAAACTCAAATATAGTATTTATTAGACATGTATCGATAGGAATACATATCGCTGAATGTTTTTAGTGGAACTCAGCATAAAATGTACAGATAATATATGGCACATAATGTAGATATAGCAATAACATGCACATATTAGCATAGAGCAAGTTCATGTAAAGTCAAATGCATTGCAAGAAGATGTCCATAAACATACCCACTCTCCTGGTATGTTCTGACCCGACATTGTCTGAATATTTACTGTGGTCATATTCACAGTTCCGTAAATATATGTAGTATATATATACGTCAGAGCAATGTTTCGTGATAATTTCGGGAGTTATCTTCGATAACTCCACAGGCATATCTCTCTTCAGGGGCCGCCTTTTAATACAGGAGGGTGTTAGCCATCAAATCTTCGATTTGCGTAGCAGTTCCTTTACGTTTCTCCTCCTCTTTAATCATCCGTTAGAAGTCAGAAATAGTATTCCAATTTCCAGTGACTGGTGTTGGTATAGAAGAAAAACCCTTGGGCAGCAGTAAGATGTCGTCATGGGACAGCCTCAGTTTAGAGATGTTTCTGATGTATGTCATGGCTAATGCAATTTCCACATATCTCAACATATTTCATATGTTTACTTTTCTTGGGTCGTTGTTTCTGTAGAGATGTGTAGTTTTCATTCTGCCTCTTCGAGTCAGATCGAATTCAGTAGAGTCAGTAATTAGCTTCGAAGATCTGTGTAAATTTCTCCCTCTTTCAAACACAAAAGCCGGAGGGTATGGACATCAGTAGGTTGTCGTCATCGGACCGCCTCAGTATAGATTTATTTCTTATGTTAATCTTGGCTAGTACCAATCTCGCTTCGCGAGATCCTTATCGACATTTTTCAACATATTTCATATGTTTACTTGTCTTGAGTCGTTCCTGTTCTTTTCTGTTGATGGTATTCCTGTCTAATAAGTTCCCATTAGACAATTGTATGGCACATTAGGTTTAGCACCTTTTTATGCGTTGAGTTGATATCGATCTCAGGGATTTCGACGTAATGTTTGTTGTCATACAGCTGAGCGTAGGCTTCAGCTATATATCGATCATTGTCTAGAATAACAGTCGTGTTATTCTTATCCAATTTGGTGATAACTATAATTCAAGTTATCGGACCTCAGTTTACTGAGCGACTTCCGCTCCCCCGTAGATAGATTATCTCCGTATACGCTTCGCGTATATGAAGTTAGTCCAAGTCTTGTGGCATACAGATAATTCTCCGTGCTGTTCAATCCAAGTGGTGACTGGAATTCGGATTAGCCGTAAAATGGATGTGTCTTTTGGATTGGTGTAGAATCGGAAAATCGTTCACTGCATCGCATGTTCTTGGTCATCCGTTTAAAGTCAGAAGCTTGGCTAATGCCAATCTCGCTTCGCGAGATCCTTATCAACATTTTTCAACATATTTCATATGTTTACTTGTCTTGAGTCGTTTCTGTTCTTTTCTGTTGAGGGTATTCCTGTCTAATAAGTTCCTATTAGACAATTGTATGGCATAGTAGGTTTAGCACCTATTTATGCGTTGACTTGATATCGACATTTTTCAACATATTTCATATGTTTACTTGTCTGGAGTCGTTTCTGTTCTTTTCTGTTGAGGGTATTCCTGTCTAATAAGTTCCTATTAGACAATTGTATGGCATATTAGGTTTAGCACCTATTTATGCGTTGACTTGATATCGACATTTTTCAACATATTTCATATGTTTACTTGTCTTGAGTCGTTTCCGTTCTTTTCTTGTTGAGGGTATTCCTGTCTAATAAGTTCCTATTAGACCATTATATGGCATATTAGGTTTAGCACCTATTTATGCGTTGACTTGATATCAGTCTCAGGGATTTCGACGTAATGTATGTTATCATACAGCTGAGCGTAGGCTTCAGCTATATATACATCATTGTCTCGAATAACAGTGGTGTTATTCTTATCCAATTTGGTGATAACTATAATTCAAGTTATCGGACCTCAGTTACTGAGCGACTTCTGCTCCCCAGTCGATAGATTATCTCCGTATATACGCTTAGCGTATATGAAGTTGGCTCAAGTCTTGTGGCATACAGATAATTCTCCGTGCTGTTCAATCCAAGTGGTGGCTGGAATTCGGATTTGCCGTAAAATGGATGTGTCATTGGAATAGTGTAGAATCGGACAATCATTCACTGCATCGCATGTTCTTGATCATCCGTTTAAAACGTTGAAGCGTCTAGTTTTCATTCTGCCTCTTCAAGTCAGATTGAATTCAGTGAGAAGTCTGTAAAATCTGTAAATTGGCTGCGAAGATCTGCGTAGGTTTTTTTGCAACGAATACGAATACGAATACGAATACGAATACGAATACTTTATTACTCCCAGACCAGATTCACTGGTATTAGGGGTGAAAATAAAATAATACAGTGGTGGACAGGATGTCAGGTACATTCTAGTACATGAGACAATATACAAATGATAATTTATGTATAGATTCAGCTTGTAGTACTTGTCGTTACTATCTAGTCAAATGGTTCATCAAAATCACTCTTGGGCTTGAACGCTGACCAAAGTCATAGCCCTTTGAATAAACCTACTTAAATTTATCAATACATTTTTCGAAGGGTTATTGAACAAATCCTTTGTCTTAAACTCATTGGGATATTTATAATAATATGATGGTATATATTTATTTCTGAGTTCTTCAAGTCGAGTACAGTAAAATAAAATATGAGATTCATCTCCAATATCTCCACTCTCACATAATAAACATACTCTATTCTGACGAGGGACACCAGTCCAGCGACCTGTTTCAATCGGTAGCCTATGATTGGATGTTCGAAATTTAGTCATGCTATGTCTCAGTCCAGGAGGCAATACAGTGAGGTAATTTTCTAAAGAAATTTGTTGTTTAAATATTTTGTAAAACTCTGTTTTAGACAATTTATTTATTTCTTCATGCCAATGTTGAAAATACTGGTCAGTTAAATTTTGTCTTACGATTGAAACAAGCCACTTTACACTACTAAACTGCTGGGAAGCCCAAATATATGTTAAGCCACAATCATTTAATATCAATTCTATCTTATTTAACCATGGCGATTTTCCTGGAATATTATACCTCAGAATGTGATAAACTAAACTGGAGAGTTTTTTCAGTTTTTCCAGAGACGATTTTTGCCCACAATGTTATCATACGTACACAAACATCAATTGCCAAAGGGACCCTACCAAGTTCCCCGTAAACAATAACACTAGGGGTACTCCTCTTTATTCTAAGTATTTTTTTACAGAAGAACAAATGCACCTTTTCAATATCATCAATTTTCTCATAACCCCATATTTCGCTAGCGTATAACAAGACTGGCTTAACCATTTCATCAAATAATTTAACTTGACAGTCAATTGGTAAATCCATATTTCTGACTTTTTTCAACACACCAAACATTGCTTTAGTAGCTTGTGAAACAAGGTGTTTACGAGCAGATAAGAATTTTCCATTTTTCCTAAATGGTATACCTAAATAAGTATACACGTCAGATATTTCAAGAAGATTACCATCAAGATAGAATTTTGCTTTTGATCTTCTTCCCTTACCAAATACCACTATTTTGGTTTTCGATAGATTTACCCTCAGCCTCCAGTTTTTACAATAAATTGAGAAATTATGCAGCATATTTTTCATCTCTTTAGGAGATTCAGCCAATAAAACTGTATCATCAGCATAAAGCAAAATGAATAATCTCAAATATATGTATGCATTTCTAGCACTTAATATAATGCCCTGTGCACCAGCATTTGTTAGAGCATCCTCCAGGTCATTTAGGTAAATTGAGAAGAGAAATGGTGTCAAATTCTCCCCTTGACGGACGCCAATATTACTGGTGAAGAATTCAGATAATTTGCCATTAGAATCAGTTATACAAGATTTAATACCACTATACATGTTCTGTATAACCTTAAAAACTTTACCAGTAATACCACTGTCAATCAGCTTTTTCCATAGCCCAGGTCTCCAGACAGTATCAAAAGCCTTCTGGAAATCTATAAAAGTGCAATATAATTTTTTGCCAGTTGAACTGAATAGATCTATAAGGCTTTTTAAAACAAACATATTATCTAAGGTAGAGTATCCACTTCTGAATCCGGTTTGGTTTTCGTTTACTAATTCTATACTTTCTGCATATTCTTGTAATCTGGAGTTAATGGCAGAAGTAAAGAGCTTTCCTAAACAACTAAGCAGAGTTATAGGTCTATAATTATCAGGTTTAGACTTATCTCCCTTTCCATTATAAATAGGTTTTATTATACCAGTTAGCCAAGCATGGGGGATAACTCCATGATCAAGAATTAAATTGAATAGTTTCATATAAACCGGGAGCATAAGATCTATTGTACTCTTAATATGCTCATTTAATATTTTATCAATTCCACTGGCTTTACCACATTTGAGCACCTGTACAGCTCTCCTTATTTCAGTTTCTGTAAAAGGCTTATTTAAAATTTCATTGGTGTCTAAATCTTCATCAGATTCTGTGTTATCATCTGGCACAGGTAAATCATCTACAGTTGTGTCATTTAATGTTTTAAAGTAATTAAAAAAACTTCCCAATGGCACAATACTTTTTTCTATTTTATCATGGTCTCTAAGCATTTTCCAATATTTTTTGGGGCTACCTTTTCTCATTGTTTGTATTTTTGAATGATTTTTATATTTGTGTTTTGCCTCACAGCACCTTAATATCTTTTTATACTCTTTACTTCTCAGATTAAGTTCATTTTTATTTTTCTCAGTGGGTACCTTCTTAAACCTGTATTTAGCCGCATAATAATTATTTCGTTTATCAACACATTCCTTTCCAAACCATGGGCGTCTAATTTTATTCACTACAGTTCGATGTCGTGGTCCAACCCGACCAAAACTTTTCAAGGATGCACATTTGAAAATATTACAAATATCATTACATACTTTGTCTATTTCATCATTTAGATTATTACTATTTTCTAGAGAATCAAGGGTTATCATAATATCATCAATACATTCTGGGGTTACATTACTAGCATATAATGAAGTACCTTCAGGTCCCCAATACTTAATATCATCAACATCATTTAGAGAATCAGTCTCTAATTGTTCTTGCTCATCACACAAACATCTGGTAATTTCTAGACTTAGCGCACAATGTACATCAGAAAATAAATTACTGAACTCAAGAACTTCGAATCCTTCAACACAGAATAGAAATTCAGTAGAACCAATGGCATAGTCTACAACACTAGCATTTTTACTGGTTCTCTTTCCAATACCTCTGTCAATACCCATCCTACCATTTAATATATACAATCCATTTCTCTTACAAAAATCTATAAGCTTTTTACCATAACTATTTGGCCGTCCATGGTCCTCGGACACCCGCTTGAGTGGGACATTCATATCTGCTAGTATTATCTCTCGATTTATAAACTGAATGTCACAGTCGGGTATGTCACATTGCCTCAAAAGGAATTCATCAATCTCTATAAAATCATTCAGGTCACCCGTACGGGCATTGAAATCTCCAATAAGACAAATTTTGCTATTGTCTCCAGCATGTTGGGCAATTTCAATATCTAATTCATCAAAGCACTCGTCGGAGGTATATTTGGTATATTCTGGGGGGATATATATAACCGACATAAATAAATCCTGTTTTTTCTCCAGTAGCTTTTTTGAAATTGTAAATGAAAAAGCAAATTTAGATAAACGGTCATGAATGGTAATGTGTTCCATCAGATGCTGTCTAACAGCTATCCCAATGCCGCCAGATCTATGATCAGCTGTAACGGATCGATTATTCGTATAAAATTCATAATTAGGTATTTTGATTACATCCAGATCATCTATTTTTGTTTCCGCGAAACATAGAATGTCAAACTGATTAATAAATGTTTCAAATTCAGGCTGCCTTAGCTTTGGTTTTATGCCACACACATTTAAAAACAACACCTTCAGTTTATCCTCAGAGCTCTGCGGGAGATCTTGTGATAAACCATCATCTTCATTTTCCTGGTCATTTTCATCTTCATTATCGTGTTCAATTTCATTATCAAGTTCATTGTCCTGTTCACTTTCATATTCATTATCATGT
>JAVTVY010049395.1:0-24283 GCA_036873755.1 Hanleya hanleyi
AAATTTAATTTCCCAAAATGTTGTTTAAATGTTTTATTCTTCGCAAGGCCCCCTACACCGGTCCTTTTGATTTCAGAATAAAAATTTCACGATAATTCTATTTCATCGACAATCAAAGAAAAGTGTAAATGTCGTTCTCTCCAATTAATCAAGTAATATTCAATTTGTAATAGCTTGTTTGAAGCAGAGAATATCATATGTTCGAGTTCAATATTTATATTCATCTTCTGAAGGCGGAGTGGGAGGGGTGCATTACCGGTACCTGATCCCATTTACTAGATCCTGACCGAGGAGGGAGGGAGAGACTGCTGAGTTTTTTAGTACATGGGCTGACTTTTTTATATCAGATAATATATCAGGTTTGAACTAACTTGGTAATTCTTTCAATGTAAAACTCCAGTACAGTTGTTTCATGTACCGGGTCTCAATTACATAGGGGGACGTCCTAATGTATTCGTGTTTACTAGTACAAATGTCAACAATGCCGTGTACGGTAATAGAGGTGTGTGCACCCTTACTGTCCAGAAGTGTCTTTGGAGTAACTTTGAAGTAACTTTAAAGTGTGGCCATAATTTAACCTTGAAGTGCAACGCTCAGAGTCAGAAGTGTGCTTGCAGTGTGGGTATTCTTTTGTGGCAATGCCATATAAGGGCATTGAAGTCACAATGAAGTCACTTGGAAGTACTTTTGAAGTGTGCCTCAAATATGTTAATAAGGTACTACAAAGGCACTTCATCCACCCTTCCACAGAAGGGTAACCTCCAAAGGCACTTCTGAAGTGCTCTTGAAGTACCTAATTAGAATATATGAGGCACTTCAATGTCCTTATATGGCAAGGCACTTCATCCACACTTCTACAGAAGGATTCCTTTCATATGCACTTCTGAAGTGCTCTTGAAGTACCTTATTAGTATCATAGCAAATTCGTGTAATGAAAGGTATGTAGCCACGAGATATTTACTTTCCCGGAAAAGAAGACACAAATATATATTTGAGCACAGAACGTTTTATTTAGAGAAAGCACGGGGAGTGAGACAAAACAGTACATCATAAAATATTTACAATAAACCTGGTGGTTCTTAACAAGAAACGTGTAGTTTATATAACCGCTAGCACAAATCCTTGAGACAACATACAGCACAGTACTATGTATGTATTTACATGCAGTCTTTGGTATGAGAATTTATTGCAGTATTAGTATTATTATTATTCAAGGGTGACAGTCTTCTTATCCAACTTGAACTTGAAGCAGCAGATCTTTCGAAGGATAGTTTGCTTTAGTTGCCCTGAGGTCCACTTGGATGTAATCCAACCTTTGCTGAAACCCACCAGTCTGAAATGTGGACTTCTTGACCTGTTGCGAGAAATACATGCATATAATTAAAACCTGATCAGTTGTATATATGGTTCCGTATGACATGCAATCCAGTTCTTTTTTTTAATACACTCAGGATGATTGAATAGGTTGACTACCATAAAGGGTAAAGAATGAAACACATCCGTACGATTTACAAAAGATTGATAAAGATGTCTATTATCCTTTCTTTAGTACTCCACGATATACAACAAGGGAGATAAACGGTCTGTGTGACGTTCTAACCAATATACACTATGAAGATATCAACCATACCTAGGTGTGCAAATTAAAGGTCCTGTCAGTCGAGTGGCTGCTTGAAGTGAGCCGAGTTCCTTGTAGCAGCTGTATTCTGGAATATTAAAGTATACAATGTAAGAAGCCATTAGAATTGAAGTGAAACAATCATGTGAATTTTTATAATTTGTCTTTGTTAATTTCTGGTTCAACTAAATCTCCATACAGGTTTTCAAATAACAAATAAATGCTTATTAACTATAAATTGTATTCTTAAATTTTTTAAATGAAATGTTCTCATTTCTCAAGATGTGAGTAGGAATGTACAATTGAAGTATATGTGAAGATCCTTAGCTTTGGTATATGAATAATGCAATCAATAGACAAGGAAAATATAGCCTGTTATAATGATTGAAAGTCTAATCATAGTTGATTATACTTTTTTTTTCATCACAGCTAAAAATAGGTTATGCTAACATTTTATTATCAATAAACAGTTCAAAACAACAAGATAATTTATTTAGAGCTATCATCTCCCCAGCCAGTTAAATCCCCCTGTTTTGACATGAACAGGAAGTATCTCACCCTCCGGGGATAATGCGATTTCCTCCAGGGGTGCATGCCAATCTTCAAATGAGGTCCCCAAGCCTGGGGTTTCCAAGCTGACAATTCACATAACCAAAACAATGGCAATTGATACTGCCTTGATGAACCTGGGTAGATCTGAAAGTGATATTGAGACAGAGATATGGATATTTCTTTGTGAAAGCCAAGCTATATGACCCATTAAATTTGACTGCAATTATAAGGTGAAGTACATTTCAGTTCAGTTCTTTGCTTATTAACTTATGAAAATAAGAAGAATTATAGTTATATTTATACTTTACTTACCATTTCACCAGTTGCACTCATCACCATCTGCAATACGGTTCTTCTAACGTCCATACTTCTAGTTTAACATGAACAAATCCACCTGACTTCTGCACTTAGGTCAGCCATTTTTGTTGTTGATGGTGGCGCCCCCGGTGGTCAATTAAATTTTCAAGGGCAGATAACTCCACCCATTTGATGAGACATTTAACAGGACAAAGACTATCAGGAACAGAAATTATATATATATTATATTTAAACAATTGATAATAATGAAGAGGATAATATAAAGTATTCTTTAATGGACATTTTTTGTTGCTTACATCATGTTAGAACTGATTCTTTTTTAAAAAATCCCATTTTGTCCAATTTTACTATAAAATCATGGATTTGGACTGATTATAAACTCTGAATTCAACAAGATTTTTTATCTAATATGATACTATTTTGATAACACTAATATGCGAGAGACTGCTATTATTAATATATTTATTTTATTTAAATGGGAACCCATGGTACAGATCACTGTCAAAGACCCAAAAAAAGTGTTCACAGTTCTGAGTAATATGCCAGTAACCACATGTGAATATTTTACACAGTTGCAGCTATTTTGAACTGTGAAGTACAAATCTGATGTTTAGTGGTTTCATGGAAATGAAATGTGATGTCACTGAGTGAAATCTTAGGATTTTTCAGAATCTTATAGGATCCTATAAGATATTTTTTCAAGGGTAAGTCCCCCAATTTATGCTATAAAACTGACAAAGTCCAAGAAGTGTCTTTGAGGAGTAACTTAGATTATGCTGAACAATAACTAAGTCTCAGAAGTGTCCCTGAAGTCCCCCAAGTTTTGCTGAAGAACTGACATGAAGTCCATGAAGTGTCTTTGAGGAGTACATTGGATTATGCCGAACAATAACCAAGTCTCAGAAGTGTCTCTGAAGTCCCTCATTTTTTGAAATGAAATTGACAAAGCCCATGAAGTGTCTTTGAGGAGTGCCTTGGCTACTGCCTTTTTCTAATGAAGTACCTATGAAGTGTGCCAGTATTTTTCTCTGTTGTTGAAGTGCCTTTTCAGTGTACTCTTCAGATGCACTTCTAGGCACACTTCACATGAAGTGTGACACTTCTGAACAGTAAGGGCGGTTTATCATTCGGAAATTTCACTTGGCATGGGATATAACCGACACTCCCACGGACCGCCTGTTGTTACTTTATACAGCAACAAAGACCTTAGTACCAGTGAGCATCAATATATTATGACGCCTCCCTATGTCATTGAGGCCCTGTACATGAAACAACTGTATTTGAGTTTTAAATGGAGAGAATTACAAAGTTATTTCAAGCGTGATATATTACCGATATCACGCAGAAATGGTGGTCATTTTGTAGAGTTCAATTTGTTCTACACGCTACAAAAAATTTTTTTTACTGAGTTAATATTGATTTTTTGACAAGCTCCAAAGTTTTAGTTCAGAACTTCTCCAATACAAGAATAGGAAGTATATGAAAACTGTATCTAAAGCGACCCAGACCGCGACCGCGTGGGACTCCCAAACTGGGCTATTGAAATGCACAAATTAAAGGCCAACATTGATCCAATATACGGCCTAGCATTTATTTCTGGAATATTTGACCAAGAAAATATACATATAAGATATAGTGATGGCTTTATTTCGCTTACAATCAGGTGCTAATTTGACATGTTGATATTCTGCGGAGTGATTGTCTGGTGTTCTGGTCTGAAATTTAATCGCTCGTGTGTTCATTTCGGCTATAAGTTTGACGGGGCAGCTCACTAATTTCCGCAAATTAGGCCATTCCTTCCCGCGAAATAGTGGAAATACACCGTAAAAATTTACTGCATAATAATTTTAATAGAGTAGACTATCCGTCAACTTGAATGATAAGGGAGGAAAAGCACATTAAGTAAAGCGAATACTGGCCTTGTTATCGTCGCAGCCAAGCATCGTTCAGTTCAAGTACAGTCGTACAGTTCAAGGTCGCCTGATTTTCGTTGTTTTCGCAACGGAATCTGGTTACACGCAGCGAAAACCTCAGTATCTGCTATTCATAAGCATATGGTACGAAATTGCGCACAAGTCGCCGATTTGTTCGCAAGCATAGACATACTGAATAGATATAGCATATGTTAACTGTAAAGACTTGATATACTAGTATGAGAGATACTACGTTTTTATCTCTGTGTTAGAAAGATATTAAGCTCATGGATCCGTCTGGGGTTACATGAGTAATTAATATTAATCCTCTCTTGTTCTACATGTAACTACAGGACGGCACTGTACACACAATACATACTTATCAGTCGACCACTGTGAGGAGAAGTCAAGTATCTTGTTGGCCCAGAGCGCTATCATCTCGTCGTCTTGGTCTGCTGATTCCATAGCCATCGCAGGTGCGCTCCCTGGAATGGATTAAATACATACTCCTTTTACTTGATTCATTTTATAAGAAATCGCAACTCATATCAACACTCATACATTAATATCTCGATAAAATGTTAACCCTAGCGGGGGGGGGGGGGTAAAATGGCCCCCTACCAAACTGTCTGCGCTATCTCCGGAACGACAAAAATTTGAGAGCTGACACTCCGTCATTTCGAGCATATTTAACTGAACCCCGAAGTACAGGATTATGGGTAAATTCCAGATGGCGCCCACGTGGGGTAACAGAGAAGTGATGTTTTCGTCATTTTTCTTCAAAATTTCTGCTTTTCCGCGAAGAAAAGTGGGGAAAACCATTTTATTTCATATCACATTAATATTTACAAATTTATCATGCGCTTTTTGCGGAGAAATTGCACAAATAAAAAATAAAAACAATCTGATCGGAAAATCGACCAAAAAATGTCGTTTTTGAAAATGACGTCATTGTGACGTCATCATAGCGGCCATCTTGGATTTTTTTCACATTTTCTGGTAGAGCTTGATCCAAGGCTATAGTGTGATATAACACAACCGTTTACAACGGGCATAGCTGATTCACTACATTTACAATAATTCGTACAAGGGAGCAAGCCTCGCCAAATGTCAAGGCAGCGGAAAGTATGCCGGAGTACTGACAAGTAGTCGTTTGACCCATAGACCAAAATTCTGACAGCATATCTAAATACATCACAGGAAGAAAAAAATAACCCTTTTGTACTCCATTGCTCTCTCTTGGGCCACAACGAAGAAATATACCAAGGGTTTTAATGTACTTATCCGTTAACCGTCACCGTATGTTTATCACTTGCATAACTGAAATCTGAGGATTCATGATCATACCTGGTGTACAATGTAAAACCTTACCAGTCAAACTCTTTAATTGCATCGGTGTAATCACATGGCCTAGTGGCTGTAGATTAGATTTAGTACACTGTGATTCTGGGAAAAATCCGGTAAGCTCTTTGTAAATTGTGAGAATGGTACATTGGATGAGAATGGAAGAGGAGGAATGGTTATGGAGGCGGGGGAGACGACACAAAGTAAACATCAAGAGTATAATGCCTGGTAACCAGCTGCCAGGTATTTCACCTGTGCAAGAACTGTTATCTAGTAATGAGGTCCCTCGCAACCTAGTCTCACGAGAAGCTCTGTTCGATGTGAGATACTGTAACAATCGTGAAACTATGTAGCGATACACCGTTGCTTTACGGATTAATGCATGTCAGCTCTTGTAATAACGAGCATAGTCTGCACCTTGATAATTGAGCACATTCGCCTTAAAAGCGGGAGGTCCTAGGATAGATGCAAGATCCAGGAAGACTTAACACTTAAGATTTTCGTCCCCGAGGCCCACTCCCTGTACAGACCTTTTGGTCTTTGATATATGTTGGCATTTGTGGGAAGTTGATGCTGGGTCGACATTGGGCCTTACAGACTAGTCATTTTTGTTAAATGCCGCCATTTTCACCTGACGACGATACAGCTCACCAATCCCCAGTGTACGAGTTGTCACAGCGAAACAGCTCACCAATTACCAATATACGACTTGTCAGAGCACTTCCATCATAGCTCTCTAGATTTGTATCTAATACCGCTTGTGCCGGTGCTAGAGGCCGTGTGGTCATATCATCCAAGTTGCTACATGAACAGGTACAATAAAAGCGTACCTGAGATACAACACATATCACGAATCAATAGATTCTTGTTATGTGCTTTAGAATAGGTTAACCGGAAGACAAAACTGTGAAATCATGTGACTCTGTCAGTATGTCGGCACCTCTTCCCACTTCCCTTATATGTGTTGTAATTTTAGTTTCCTCGGCCGACGTTCATCATTAATGTGATAGACCAATGACTTGTAATGTGACAGGCTAAATTATCTCTGCTTAAGCCATGGTGATCCCTTGAGGCAACTATATAAAAATACTTTAAAAAATGCATTTAGGACCGCTTTGCGTCGAGCACGCTTTGTGATATGACTGGAAAATTATTGATTCTTACTCACTCAGTCAATCACTCACTCACTCTTTCATCGACGAGTTGAGTTCGTTAATTACTAATATTAATAATAATAATATTAATAATAGCTTCTGAGACTGTCTGGTGCTAAGCAACATAAAACCATTAAAATCTACCATTCTGATATCGTGTAGACATCTTTCTGTTTGATCATCTTCCTAACCATAGTTAAGGTTAGAGTTAGTGCCAGTTGCCTTATAAATCCGCATATATCGTTTGAAAATCCGACAATTTTGGATGCAAAGCTATTAGAACTGCAAATAAATGGGTGATATACTTGTAAACGAGCTGTTTCTGGAGAACAAAAGACCTATTCCATATAACAGTTTTAGCATCAAATTCAAAAAACTCATAGTATACATAAATATAGACTTGTTTCCTGCAAGAGAGAAGCGGTCAACAGTTTTCAATGATGCCGGCAAGACATCATGATGTTCCAAAAATATCAAACCCGTGTCGCTGATTCTAAATCCTATTCTTAAATCTTAATCCATAATATTCGTTGTAAAGTCGTCATATAAAGAATGATGTATCTCAGTCACGCTTTGATTGTGACTGTTCATATGAGTACCACGAGGATCTTGAAGTACATGGGTTCATACGGCCCATAGCCCCGGGTTAAGCGGAATTAGACACAAGTTAAGCGGAATTAGACACATGTCTGTTGACACGGGGGGAGATTAATTTTCTCTACATGATGGTTTTACATGGCTAATCCAGCTAATCCTTTCGTAGTTAGTTATATCGTCGCTATATGGCTGAAATACTGATGTAAGGGATTTTAATCCATAGCTCACTCACAGTTTTTTAACAGAATTCAAGGTGGCAGCCAAACCACACGACCTTGAAACTTATTTTATAGAAATTCTTGATTGCTATATCATGTAGCATATACGTAGCAACTTGGCAGCTGAAATATACTAATTTAAAATTTGACCTATTTTGTTACGTCATTTTCTTATACAGAGCATTTTCGCTTTATCAAAAGGATCGGTCTGACAGTTCTGGAGAAGATATCCAAGATAGCCCCAAGTTTTTCATCTTTCAACCAATCAGAAATATTTCTTAATATTCCTTCGTTCTTATTCTGTTCTGTTAGCATGTTAAGTTTCAGCATTATTGGTTTGATGGTTTCTAAGAAAATTGTAGTACCTGAGCTAGAGTTAGTGTGAGTTGCCTTAGAAAGCCGCACATATCGTTTGAAAATCTGATTTGCTCCTTTTGATTCCGCTATGTCGGCAAACTATTGGAGCTACGAAAAATGGATGGCATACTCTTGAACGAGCTGTTTCTGGAGAGTTAAAGCTTTTCATAAATGCGTTCAGTTGAATGTTTTCAGATTCATGTGATTGACACAATTCAAGATGGCGGCCATATGATCTATACTTTAATTTTACATAATCTTGATGGCCATATGTAAAGTCATTGACAAAATCTTTTAGTTTCAAATTTGATCAATTTTCCTAGGACAGTGATGGTAATTTTATTTCCACGCAGCAACTCTCGTAAATTTTGTCGGGTTTGGACTGCCGATGAATTAATTATGCCAAATATCGAAGGGCTTGGTCTGGTGGTTCTAAAGAAGAGATAGTTTTCAGATAAATCCAAGATGACCCCCAAAAAATTCGATAAATCAGAAACGTTTATGAGTATGCATTAGTTTCCATCCAAGCTGTTCTGTCATCACATATGCCGGGAGAAAATACAATCACAAAACCGAAAAGGAAAAATAAGTATAATTATTACGGCTTCCAAGTCTGAAACTGTCTGGTTCTATATTACAGCCTTACTAAGCAACACATATCCATTAAAATCTACCATTCTAATCTGTTGCAGATAGTTTGATCATCTTCTAACCCTGGTTAGGGTTAGAGTGAGTGACAGTTGCTTTAGAAAGCCACACATATCGTTTAACAATTTGACAAATTTAATTACTCTATAGGGGCAAAGCTATTAGAGCTACACTATAAATGCATGGCATACTTCTGAAACAGCTACTTCTGGAGTCCAGTCAGAAGTTAATAACTCTCACAGCCCAAGAGTTACAGCTCTTCAAACATGTATACAGTTTATGACAAAATTCAAGATGGTGGCCAATTACAAGCGTCTAGTCCGTCATTCATAATTCAGCCGTCGTCCAATGGAGAATATCCGCGTCCATAATCCAAAGACCTATTCCATATTCCATATAACAGTATTAGCACCAAATTGAAAAAGACAATCACAGTATACATAAACATAGGCTTGTTTCTGCAAGAGAGAAGCGATAAACAGTTTTCAATGATGCCGGCAAGACATCATGATGTTCCAAAAATATCAAATCCGTATCGCTGATCAGTATTCTTAATCCATAATATTCGTTGTAAAGTCGTCATCTAAAGATTGATGTATCTCAGTCACGCTTTGATTGTGCCTGTTCATATGAATACCATGAGGATCTTGAAGTACATGGGTTCATACGGCCCCTAGCCCCGGGTTAAGCGGAATTAGACACAAGTTACGAAACGTAGCGCCATAGATCTTGCACGCTACGTTCGTAATTTGCTATCAGCATGCGATATGTATCGCCAAATTTGAGAAACTTTGAGTGGAGGCGCTTGGTGGAATAGCCCTGTTTTATAAGTTTCTGCAACAATGTTTTGTGACGTTGATTAAAATCATCACATTTAACACAGGATCTAGCAAATGCTACTAAGCGAGATATGTATACGCCATATGCAGGTCCCACTGGAATATTACTATCCAGAAAGGGATAGTTTACGATGTCGAAATTGTAATCATCTCTTTTGTCATAAAGTCGACGAGAGAGAATGCCCGCTTCATTTTTATAGAGATAGAGATCTAAATAAGATGTGCCTGTAGGGCTATCTGTAGAGACCACGAGACCTGGAGAGTTAATTTAAAAACAATTCTTGATCGCCATATCATGTATCAACTTGTGTGGTGAAATATGCTGATTTAAAATTTGTAGGACATTTATGGGCATTGTGTTATACTGGGCATCTTCGATTCCTCAAACATGAACGAGCCATGGACCAGCGATCTAAAGGATCGGTCTGACAGTTCGGGAGAAGAGGATTCCAAGATGACCCCAAATATTTCGTCATTCAACCACTCAGAAATATTTATCAGTATGCTGTAGTTGAGGATTCATTTTTGGACAAAATTCAAGATGGCGGCCAAACCACATGACCGAGAAAACATTTTGTTTGCATATTCTTGATCGACATATCATCATGATCATGTAATATATATGTCGACGTGTCTGGTCAAAATCTCCTTATTTCGAATTTGGCCTATTTTGGTAGGTCGATTTTGGTCATTTTTTTCCATATATAAAGAGGTAATTGATATATACATTACATATACACTCAAGGTGTCCAGTACAGGTAGTCCCACAATTTGGCTTGTAAGACCGAGTGTATATTTACATCACAATTCGGTAGCGTATTTAGCGACACATTATCACAGGTTTTAATTCTGTTTTTAAAACGGAAGATCCATTTGCGTACGATCTAGCTGTCTAAAAAACAACTCACCGGTAGCAAATATGTAACTTGCACTACAGTTAACATTATTAACAATTCAGGAAATTCTTTACGGCAACATAAATAATTGCCGAAAATTACGGACGAATCACTTTATCTATATATTCGATTTTCTGAATTGCAACGTTGATTCTACTGTTCAGATAGGGTAGTCGCTACCACCTCTGCAGATCATATGACATCTGTGCATTTGTGTGTACATTGCCAAATGAAAACAAAACAGGGCGTGAGTAAGTAGGATTTCAACTATGTTTCAGTCATATCACGACGGTGCCTACATATTTGCCAGGACACGAGAGTGCCTACAGTCCTATTGTCCTGGACACTGATAAGCCCAGCCAGTACAGCACCCGGTCATCCATCCAAGTATTGACCGAACTCTGTCTATACTGACAATTATCCAATATTACCCAGATAATGATCGATGATGGACGGTATAGATCCATATTTCTTGCAATCGTTTGATATAATAAATATTGTGTTTAGCACATCTTGGGGAAACGCTGATAAATGTGTATAAAGAAATTTGAATGTGTGATCTCACATGTATTTAAAGCTGTAATACATAAGCCGGTGAAAGCAATAGTAATACTCCTACCAATGTACATCCATCAATTCTAATAGTTGAGACTGGATATGTTCGCTGAACATTTGCAGTAGATGGTAATGGACGTTTACATCATTTACTCTGACCATTACATAGTTAGGGGGCATAGCTTAACAGACTGGCTTAGCTTCGTCTGCGAACACCTAACTCTCAAGGTTAATTTGATATTCCTACGAAGTAGGCTCTCATTTGCAAATTGTCCGGTAATAAGTGAGCCAGTCAGTGAGTCCATCCGAATCCTTTCTCCGGCAAAATAAGTAGAATGGTTGATATTAGAACATTGATTTTTGGCATGAACGTGCATTAGGGGACTTTTACCAGCAAGTTCTGAGCTGACCTACTTTTGATAAAATTTGACCTACTTAGGACATGTTTTGCCAATTTCCAGGTTTATATGTCACCGAAGGCCCCCAATCCCGGAAAAGCTAATGGTCAGTCTTGGGTCAAGTCACACACTTAAATCATATCAAACCCTACTTCGTAGGTTCTGTGACGTTAGTTACACTACCATGATAGAATACGTTGCCCAATGTGCTATTATAAATCAGTATATTTTGGTGTTCTTCTTTTGATATTACGTAGGGCCAGTTTCTAAATAGCGCCCAAAAGCCTTACTTACTGGAGGACGTCTAACTGGTAAGATACCGAAGTTTGTTTTGTTGAAGACTCCTCGCTGAAACACAGGTTTACGATTTCACCAAAACAATTTGGACTCTAAACTATATGTAGGTTGTGCATTATGCTCATTCGTTCACCACAAATGAAGGAAAATTAAGGAAGTTATTAGATTTCACGTACTCATGTTCTCATGTACAGAAGAGAACAACTGCTATATTTAACCATACGAGGCCTGGGGGCATTATATCCCCCTACCAACCTTTCTACCCTATCTCCGGAACGACAAAAACTTGAGATCGGCGCTCTGTCATTTCGTAGTTTATTATATTGGGGTCATTATCTGTTAATCAGATACTGGCGAACTAGAAGTATTCCAAATCATAAACCTGTCTGACCTTTAATACGCCTGTTATTTGTTGACTTTGGTTACGGTACCGTTAAACAAAGCCTACGTATCATTGAATAAAATACAGCGGTTTACCTGTGCTCAGATCGATGAATATCGGCTTAATAACCTAGAAAAACGCGATATCTGTGGCCGGGAATACTCCTGTGTGGCAAGCACAATATTGCTGCCAACTAAATGAGTAAATAAAGCCTGGGAGCTCCGGAACAAAGTCCGAAGATTAAACTTTTGATATATCGATTAATGATAGGAACTGCGATAGCAATGAACAAATATATTAATAGCGCAGATATTAGATACTACTATTTATATTCACCGACGAAGCGATCGTTCGTTGAGGTATGAACCAGAATGCACGATAACTACAGTGACGATATAAACATCAGCGGCGTTATGATCGGAAATGATCAAGCTGCTTTGAACCATTCCATGGATTGACATGTTCTTTTCAACATAAATAATAATACAGTTATAAAAGAGTGGTCTTCTGTAGACGTGGTATAAGAAAGAAAATAACAAATACAAGCCTCTAATCCGTCATTCAATATTCAGCCGTCGTCAATTAAAGAATTTTTTCGTCCATAAACCGAATACCTATTCCGCATTAGCATTAGCGTCAAATTAAAAAAAGCTGATCAGTATTATTAAATCCATCTGGTTTTCGTTATAAAATCTAGAGCATGATGTATCTCAGTTACGCTGTCATTGTGCCTGTTCATATGAACACCATGATAGCCTAGAAGTACACGAGTTCCTACGGCCCCTAGCCCCGGATAAGGCGGAATTGAACACAAGGTACGAAACGTATAGTCATAGATCTTGCAAGCTACACTCGTATTTGCTATCAGCATGATATATGTAGCGCCAAATTTGAGAAACTTTGTGTAGAGGCGCTTGGTGGTTTCGCCCTATTTTATAAGGTTCTGCAATAATGTTTTGTGAAATCGACTAATCGTCACATCTTACTCATCATGCTAATTGTCGTGATATATATATATAGGTCTCAATGGAATATTACTGTCCAGAAAGGTATAATTTACAATGTCGAAATTGTAATCATCTCTCTTGTAAAATCGACGAGAGAGAGAAGGTCCGATACATTTTATAGAGATATAGGTCTAAATATGATTGTCCGTTAAAGCCATGGGTAGTTTCATTCGAATACAGTGTAGGTGAATATACATCGTTCGCTGCGTCGTATAAAAACGAGTATCTACATTGAGAAGATCGTCTGTATAAGGTGTGGTGAATGAGAAGGATCGGGCTTCGAAATAAATGGTTTATGAAAGCGTTTGCATAAAGGCGTATTCACAAGATAACCGACAAATGTCAACCAAAATGGTGCACAATTAATACCCATTAGAATACCTATATGCTGTTGACATATTATGTTGCAAAATTTCATATAGTTCTTATTAATGAGAGATTTAAACAACGCAGCTCTATAAACAAACATCCCATGAACAAGATCCCAGATATGCAGTATAGGGTTAAAGAATGCTTTATGGCTTCTGACATTAATACGCTGGCTATTAGTTTTCTTGAACGCCGATACTATTAATGAACTAAGACGGTTGATCAGGTCCTGATTAAGGATTGTAGTATAGAGAGACGATAAATACCATGTGGATACATCTTTGTACGGTTTGTGTACTTTCGCGTCAAGTTCTTCCGTAAAACATTCATTAAATTGTTAAGATGTCCAAACATTCAACGCCTGAGGTTTTAGAAATAGGACACAATACCTTCGCAAAATGCTTCTACCTCCTGAAGGGCCCTCGTCAAGAGGGTTAAAAGGAGCTTAGTGGTGCAGCTTCTAGAACCAGTTTTGAGTCCAGCTTTGTGTGGCGTTTATGCATTTTGGGGTCCATTACACTTTTGCTATATCGTTATGAGTGGTTCGAAGACAAATACCAGTTTCATTGAGAAACGTTTTTTGGTGATTAAATAAATCTGTCAGAGCAAAGGCAGTTTAAGCAGACAAATTCGATGATGATGTGCTTCTACTCAGTTCCTCAACCAGCACATAATAATGATATTTACAAATGAATATTATATTATTTGGAGCTTTGCTACAACTTACGGCGAATTGAGGTTACTTAGTACTTGTTTTGACGAAGGTACTTCAGTCATTTAGGCGGATTCTTTCAACGACCTTGCCCTTGGTGATGTTCAGCCAATCAGCGAGTACTGCAGATTTAACTTTTTCTGTCTTTGAGCACTCAATAACGTGCGATTTCAGTGCAGTCAGAAACTCCAGGTTTACTCTTCTCCAGGGGCGGCGGAAGGAGTTGAATATTGGGGGGGCCAAACCGGGGGTGGGACCGGGAGGGGGTGTCCCCCTCTTGTGAGTCGGGGGTCAGTTCCTCCCCTGGAAAAATTTGAAATTTTAGCGTCCATTTAACGCATTTTAGAGCATTTCCGAGGCCTATTAGGGTGATAATTCACAGCGAGTTTTCCTATTTTTAACTCTTCCGAAACACTAAAAAAATTATAATCAACAAGGCTGAACATCGATGCAGAGTCCAACTGATTCAACATCGTCTTGTGCGTTTCCTATTTCAGTGACAGTAGATAAATATTTCGTCTTTTCTGCATCAAATGAGCGAAATTATTATGGAGACCAAGTGGTTAAGCGAAATTATTGGGGGGGCCAAAGTGGTCCTTGGCCCCCCCTCTCTGAATATTGGGGGGGCCTGGCCCCCCCTGGCCCCCCCGGTTCCGCCGCCCCTGTCTCGGCTCCCTATATTTAGGTCCCTTTATCAGGAGTGTTTTCGGTCTGTTTAGTTCACTTGCGGAATCAAGGTAACCAATCACAATATATTTGCATGATGTATAGATAAAGTTCGAAGATTCTCAATCACAACTATAGCCTCCAGAAGTGCATAAGTTTTAGTAAAACTCCTTGACAACAATAGAGCAACTGAATGTTTTGATTGCTATAGATTGAGTATGCTTGAGTTTATAAGAAAAGTCGGTCTTTGAATGTTTTGATTATGTTCAACCGAAAATACGCTATATTTTGACAAAAGTTATTGTGGGTGGTATTATATTTCCTGAAGACACAGGTCTTTGTATAACAGCGTACCTGTGATACAAAACATATCACAAATCGTTAGATTCTTGGTATGTGCTTTAGAATAGGTTAACCAGAAGACTATACTGTGATGTACTCTTCCCACTTCCCTTATATGCGTTGTAATTTGTATCTCTCTGTCTATTATAGTTGATTCACTCAGCGTCAAGAATTCACGACTGTATACTGCTGGGTGAGCTAGTTAAACCAAGTAATTTAAAGTGATGTGATCGTGAATCAAAGCACTATTAAACTTTCTCCATCGATGTCACCGTTACTGGGGATTAACCCTATCTGGTGGGTTAATACGCGATCAGCTCTTTCTAGAGGACCCATAGGCCTGACGAGTCGATCATATCTTCACTGATGAGACCATCTACACTGTGGTTGTTTTCTATCTGTTTGTGTAAATCTAACCTAACCCAGCAAACCTAACCGATCAGGGACTTTCCTAGGATGGGCAACAAGCAATGATATACTGTATTGAAGCTACTGGATTTCGAATGTGGATTTCCCAGCAAGTGCCTTGTTTCGCTTGGATTTGTGGTGTGCTTTTCCAGATATGTTGCAGATTTAAAACAGCACAAGATCTTGAACAACACATTGGTTCATACGGCCTCTATCCCCGGGTTCAGTGGAATTAGACACAAGTAAGGAAACGTACCGTCATAGGCCTTGAACCTTACGCTCGTAATTTGCTATCAGCATGCGATACGTATCGCCAAATTTAAGAAACTTCGAGTGAAGGCGCTTGATTATATAGCATTGTTTTATAAGTTTCTGCTTTGATGTTTTTTGACGTTGATTAAATTCATCACATTTGATACAGGATCTAGGAAATACTACTAGGCCAGATATAGGTCTGAATAAGGCTTGACGTTAGGGCCATCTGTAGTTTCCTTCAAATCCAGTGAAGGTCGATCTATATATTTATATCCTCTACTGTGCCAATTATATAGCGATTATCCACAGCAAGAAGTTTGTCTATATAGCGTTTCATGAATGAGAAGGTTATGTATGTGAAATACTTGCATGTATTTGCGATTTGGCAACACAATATATTAACAGCATATAGTTATTCCAGTGGGTACTACTCGTGTGCCCCTGTTGGCGGACCTATATCGGTTCTCTTATGAATATGACTATATGCAAGCGCTTTCGAAAACAGATCAATTCGTATCCCCGTTCCTTCTCATTCGCCAACGCTATATAGACGATCTTCTCGTTTTGGATAATCGCTATTTTAATGACGCTGTGAAGGACATATATCCACCTTCACTGCATTTGAAGGAAACCACAGATAGCCCTAACGGCACGTCATATTTAGACCCATATCTCGATAAAAATGAAGCGGGCCTTCTCTCCAGTCGACTTGATGACAAAAGAGATGATTACAATTTCGACTTCGTAAACTATGCCTTTCTGGGCAACATAAGTCCAATGGGACCTGAAACTAGAGTAGCTTCCTGCAATAGAGAAGCGGTCAGTGTTCGCGCGGTCAGAGAAGCGTCTAATTTCGCTTAACCCGGGGCTAGGGGCCGTATAAACCCACGTTCTTCAAGATCATCACGATTTTCACATGAACAGGCGCAATCAAAGCGTGACTGAGATGCATCATTCTGTAGACGACGACTTTACCACGAATATGGATTAAGAATACTGATCAGCCATACGGATTTGATATTATTGGAACATCATGATGTCTTGCCGTCATCATTGAAAACTGTTGACCACTTCTCTGTTGCAGAAAACTAGCTTATGTTTAGGTATACTATGATTGTCCTTTTTAATTTGGTGCTAATGCTGTTACATGAAAAAGTTCTTTGGATTATGGACGCGGCTATCCTTTTATGGACGACGGCTGAATAATGAATGACGGATCAGACGCTTGTAACTTGAAATGATCTTTTAAAACTGTCTGCATATAATTGCATTCATAAGAAAACAGATATAGGTCAGGCAAATGTGGTACACGATTAGTACTCATTGAAATACCTATATATTGTATTGCCAATTTTCAAATAAATATAATTAATGAGAAATTCAAGCAACTCTATAAACAAAGAAACATACCATGAATGATATTCCTTACATGTAGTAGAACTAAAGAATGCTTTATGGCTTCTGGCATTAACATCTCAGCCATCAGTTTTCTTGAACACCGATACTGAACTAATACGGTCAATGAGGAACTGATTAGGGATTGTGGTATAGAGATTCGATAATTTTCATGTGGATACATGTCTGTAGTGTATGTCATTTCGCATCAACTTCGCATCAAACAATGTAGGTTTTCAATAACCACATGCATACAATGCCTTTCGCAAAATGCTTGTAAGGGTCCTTGTCAATAGGGTTGAAAGAGGTTTGGTGATGCAGCTTGTAGACCCGACTATGAATCTAGCTATGTGTGGTGACATGCATTTTGGGAGTCTCATGACTAATTCCGGCTAGAGACTTCCGTTCCATACTTGATGTGGTCCATTTTCTCTACACATTTATGGCTGGGGAAAAAACATCAGCAATTGACGCCCATGATGCTCATCCATTAACATCAGATGAGTTGCTTGAGCTGATCTGTCATCACAGCTCCCGAGGTAGCTTATCTAATCCCGATTATGCCGGTGCTAGGGGTCGTGTGGATATTTCATAGTCTCCACATGAACAGCTGCAATAAAAGCGCAGCTTAGATACTAAGGTACGTGGGAAAAACCACCGTATGGTTGCTTTTTAATCACAACACGTCAATTTTCCTCACTTCTTGCACACCGCTCCAATTTAAAATATATTCTGTAAGTCAGGAATAGAATTCCGTATGTTCCTCTGAAAGAATTTCAGAATGGGAGAATATCTATATTGAAAATACTTATTCGATAGCGTCTTGACTTGATAATTATGTGCCACCTTTCGTCAGAGATTTCTCAGGCGTTCAGAAAAATAGTGGCTTTGAAGACAGGAGCGGTTGGTAATTACTCGAAATCGGATAATATAAACATGAATGCTTAATCGAAGTGTTCAAACATTCTCGGTTGCCTTTCTCATAGAGATCACGCGATATCGTTGGTAGTAAAATATATTTGAGGATCTATTTTGCCATTTAGAAAGTGATTGTGTAACAGTATTTTCGTTGTTTTGGGGTTAAACTACGTCAGTATACCACAGTTATAGTGCAGAAAATTAGTCGACCCTCGAGCGGGATTCGACCCAGCGAACGAAAATACCGTTAAAACATATCTGACCGCTGGTCCCTCTAAATTGGGCGGTACTTTAATACTTTCTATAGCCACGATAGCAGAAATAATAATAGTACTTAAGTACAGTATCCAGCCATCCCAACACTGTTGTTTTTTTTATTCTTCCAAAGAAATTAACCCTCCCCTCACTCCTGTTTCAAGCCGACGGTTTTTCACGGACTAACTATTGTGTGAATTCTCAAAATCTCTAGTTCTGATTGTCAGTATTTCCACTAGTCTCTTCCAGGCGACCTTGTATCAGAAAATACTGTTGATAAAATCTCTTTGTCTGAACTTGTTTTGATTTGGGGAGTGCATTTACCTATTGCAAAAAAAAAAAGGCATGGCGTGTTAGTTTGAGAATAACCATGCCCAACTAAATTTCAATTGATGTATATTCATGCAAAAGCAAAACCTAACAACTAATATTTCCATTTAATAGACGAACGTTCGTCTGAAATTGCTAGAGGTAAATACGGAGTGACGTCTTTTGGTCAGCCTGTCTCGAATTTGACGGCGAAGCCTCAAATGACAACTCGACATCAAATTGCTTCACACAGTGAAACTTACAACGCGCTCCGCATATGGCCGACATATACAGGAACCCATTAAACGGAAGGTTTAACCTTGGTATTTTCTGCGATTCCGAATAATCAGGACGTTTATTAAGCAAGGCTCGCCTGTCTGCGTCATTAATACCAATGGCATGTCAATTTCTTTCCGAAATTGGTCGTTTCGACTTATTTTATCCAATTATTATCCACTGTTTGTAGGTTAATCAGAACATGGATATACTGACTTACAATGAATACCATGGAAATCATCGTTTTCAAAAACAAATCCGTTATCGGGATTCTATTTCGTATCGCGATATGCGTATATGGAAAATTAACATCAACAAAAGCACGGGCATATTAAAACCGGGAACCCCTTTCTGAAACATTTCATATCCATTTGAAAAACCTCGACGTTACGATTGAACCGAGGGGAAATCGGCAGACGTCGAAAAGTGTCCCGGTTCAACCCTCTCGGATTCAGCTGAGAGATTTCTCGATCCATCTCGAAGGCACCACGAAAGTGAACGACCCCTTATTGTGTTTATTACTTTATCTTTAGCTAAATAGTTTTCTAATGTTGTTATATGAATATGGATTATTGCCGCGGATATTTTTTATCGTACAATGGCTGAATATTGAATATCAGACTAGATGCTTTAATTTTAGTAGTTTTTATCTCATCATGGTACATTTCTACCCGATTTCTATCGTAGATTTCGTTTTATTGACGAAGTCCATATAACCCATTAAGCTCTTTTTGGTCTTCAGATACTTTCACATAAATATTTCTCGCATTAACTTGAGCTTACTTTCGGTCATTTCAGCTCGCCATGCGAAGTGAATGCCGTTTAACGCATGTAAATAATCAAAGTCCAAATTCGTTATTCAGGGATTTTACGCACATGAGATCTGGTGGCGTCAGTGTACTTAGGTTGATGAGCCAACTTTATACTGGAATATTCATAGGGTAGTTAGTTAGATTTCCTTTCAAATTTCATTTTAATTACGCCAATTTGTAGCAGTATGCAAATTATAATCGTTTGTTATTAAAAACTTTTCGAATACTTTCAGACATGGTTAACATAGCAAAAGATTATTAAGGTTCCGAAGATAACCACATTTTAATGACTGAATATGCGGTAAGAACGACCATTGCAATCCGGCCTTCAACTAATCAAGTTCCTGATATATAACGCATGATTATCGGTCGCCTGGGTAACCATATTTCTGAAACTAGTGGTGATGATGTCATACCGAATAACCTATAGGCATAGTTTTAATGGAATGCGAACTATTCAGAACTATAATTTAGAAAAGATATGCTTTCATCTGTTATCTATCATCAGTTTCATTCAAAAATCTCTGAAGTGCAATATCTCGGCAACCGGATAGAATAATTTGAAGAAATGAACGGCAAAATTAACAAAAAAAGTTTTTGAGGGAATCCTTTTAACAACAGTGATTACTGATTTGAAGCTGAACTATCTCCGCAACCGTTTTGAGTATTTACATATCGCAGAAAGTCATTTTCTCAGAATTTAGCAATTCGTTTTCAATCAAAAAATACTACAGTCCCAGTTCCCCGTTAACATATACAAAATAAGAGCAATAAGAGTCATTCTCCAAAGATCCTGGCGCTTTTTGTACAAATTCTAAGCAATATCACGCATCTTAGAGCTTTTATGGAGCAAAGATTTAGGTTATTCGACCTATTCTTGACGAAGTTGGGATGGCAGTATACTTGAAGATCTCATATAAGTGTATACTTTTCTCTCTTGAAATAAACTAATTTGTGTTTATTAATATTTAAATTTTTGTCTGCTTGGATTGAGGTGCTAATCTTGTATGAAAAAAATATTTTGGTTATGTACGCGTTATTGTTGTTGTTACAGTTTTTTGGAGTTTTTTTTGTGGGAGGGGTAATGCTGAAAAGCGTATGCATGAAGATGACATTGCACGTGCATTGCGATTAGCTCCTGGGCTTTTACAAATGTTAAATAATGAGAATGCGGCAATAAACCCCAACAATAAAGTGAAAACATTACCATTACGCTGTTACTTTCGGTCAACCTAAATTATACATACTATGATATAAGCTCCTGCAAAATGCTGGAAAAGAAAGCTTATCATACAAATAAACGGCAAAGGCCACTACATTTTAACATAAAGTTGACTATGAATTTCAAATATTTTCCTCAGAAAAGTTTTATATACCAGATGAAGATCATATGTGCAAAATATGTCGAACGTATGACTACAGATGTAGTCTGTATTTTGCAAGAAATTCTTCCATATTGTGTATAATTTAAATTCACAGTCTAGTGGTAAGATTTTCACTTTATTGTTGTGTTCCATGCTGATAATGTCACTATCTAATATGTACAAATCCAAGAACCAATTGCACTGCATATGAAATGTCATTAACCTTAGGCATACGCTTTTGAGCATTTGTCGAATTACTCTGCAACAACAACACAGCAACAACAACAATACTTCCATCACTAACCCCCTAAGAACGACGGATGGCTTCTGCAGGTCATATTTGAGTCCTGTACCGAACTGAAGAGGCGGGAATCATTCCGACCTGGTGACACCCTCCGATTGCCACCAGCGTCCAACTTTCCTATGCAAATAGTGCACCAAAATTGCACATTCCGCTATATTTTCCCCTTATGTCCTCTCAATAGTAGCACTGACAGTAACAGTTTTGAATGATTTCGACGAAAAAATAATAAAAAAAGATATGTTTAGAATTTGTATAAGTTATGTATACATACCATACTTCAGTGATACGGCGATGAGCACAAGCAAATCGATCAGGTAGAGTAGGGAAAGAAATCTCTGGAGTAAGTAGATCATATTTCGACTGCCCTGTTCAAATGAGTCGACACGTAATAAGTATATTATGCTGGCCGTGTTCGACTTTTTCTTACTTTAATCATGTGAGGTGACCCGACTCTGAACTCTGCTATATCTATATATATATACACAACAGAGGAATCTCGAGATAATTCCTGTTAGTAAGTATATATGTTTGACAACGCGGAAGTAAATATTTGGGGTATCAAGATTCAATTTTTTTTAAACTTGCACGAGATGCCCCTCCCAAATACCCAGTAAAAATTATCTTGTGCTCCGGAACGACCAAAAATTAAGAACTAAAATTTTGGGACTTTTCTTGTTATTGTTTTTGGGTCATGTGGAACATATTTGTATCCAGCAAAACATACAATAGTGACAGAAAAATGATGCCGGTGCTTTGAGAAGAAGTCACATCACCTCATAGAACAATATTCTGACTGCATAATGCATCCGAAGAACCAAAAATGATTCTGGAGATAGTTTACGTCTCCGTCACGCTTTTATTGTAGATGTTCATGTAGACACATTGAACTGCACGGCCACGCGACCCCTGGCACCTGATTGAACGGTATTAGATACAAATATTCAAGAGCGACGAGAGGATCATGGGACAATTTAAAATCACTGCAACGGGGATGTGAAGAAAATTTACGTTTTCGCTGTTTTTCTTCCAAATTTCTTATTTACTTTGAATAGAAGTGCTGAAAATATGAACGAATATCTTAACAATTCTTCGTTCTTAACACATATTTGTGCAAAGAGAAAGAGAGAGAATCGTCGACGTTTTTTGTTATTGACTTCTTGAGTTGGCCGTGTAAAGTCATTATCATGCATATGTTCCCACGACGGGAGCTCAGAGGACGCTAACGAGAACGAGATCTTCCGATTGCGCATAACCGTCACGCCGTCTTTGAGCCGTCGAATATACAATTATTGCTGTGTTGTGATTTATATAGTATTAATTCACCTGTGAGATAAATCTCATTAAATTACCCTTATTTTCGTTCGGATGTTTCTATGTAATGAACCTTCCATACAAAAGTTGCTTCTACCACAATCCATACATGAATACTGGCACCCATTTGTACGGTATGGACGTGTTTATCGGACTTTAGATTGGGACAACGATATATACGAGAGCAAGACACCTACATTGTTTTGCTACCGCGCATGACAATATTCCAGTAGCAGGTCGTCATATAATACCGAGGACAACTGAAAAACAACCGTTTGAAAGTCGTCTAGATAACGCTAGTATTATCGATCAACAAACAATTAGTGCATTTCAGGCCGGGTTCGAACCTGCTTAATGTTGAACGCCAGATTGAATGCTGATTATCCGAACATGGCATTAGACCGGAGTTAATCTCTTCCGGGTCGGAGCCCTCGAACTACATTGTTTAGAAATTTGAGAGCAGATCTTTGTGGATTTTATGAGCTGTGATCTTTCGGCATTTCTCGTGCTTCTGATATTTCAAATTGCAGATGAGGCTTCAAACTGTACTTCCTGGTGTTGATTTGGGTCACTTTGGGGAAAGCATGGTGGATGGAGACATGATCCCTGAGAGATGAGAAGGCCCCCTGTTTACAAATTGAATGACGTTCGGTAAAACCGGTCGGCTATCAATGGCGGCAATTTGAAATTTCCATGGTCAACTTCTGTCAAGACTTTTACAGTTAATGTCCCACAAGGTGAATATTGTCATGCCAAGAGCATTTATGCATCGAGAGTCTTCTGCATTTTTGTTGATTTTTTATGCTAATACATAACAGTAACAAAATTATTAATGGTCTGATGCCACATACTTACCCATACAGCGCCATTGCCTCGACAGCACAATACTGAGTCAATTGGGACCCTTGTCTTGTAGGACTGTTATAGCAACAATTGTTTTAACGTCTTGGAATGTCCGCTTGACTAATCGTTTTCTATTCTATAAAACGGAGCGTAATACGGATGTATTCTCAAGTTTGCCCTAGGTTGCCCTCCCTAGGGCAAACCTACCCAGGCCATGAGGGTTCTCCAGGTAAGTGTGTCCTAGGGACACTCATACCCTGGGTACATTTTTAGCCTTCACATCTGATTTACCTCGATCAAAACGTCGCGGTTTTCCAGCTGGATATTAAATTGATCGGTAATCTCAAAGTGGTTCCAGGTTTCTATATGTCTGTGTTTTGTTGGTGTTAATTTGGTGACTCAAAATAATATTCCAACAACGTGGACAAAATTGAAACGATGTTTTTTTTATATGTTAATCAACGTTTAATTTATATATCCATGTTTTGTTATTCTTCTAAATCCAATTGAAAGAAAACGTGTCATTTATCTTCTGTGAGTATATAATTGAATGATCTTGCATCAACTCGATAATTACTCGTACAGTCTATTTCCACTCGAGGTGTCCCGACACAGCGCTGATTCTGATATAGGTCGGGTGTTATCCTGTCC